>QJNX01000392.1:0-47908 GCA_004155925.1 Monosporascus sp. MG133
AAAAAAATAAAAAAAAAAAAAAAAAAAAAAAAAAAAAAAAAAAAAAAAAAAAATTTAAAGCCAGATTAAATATTATAATTATAACAAAATAAATTATATAAAAAATTAATATAAAACCCCTAAGAAATAATAACGTAACGGATAAACCCTAATACCTAAGAAATAACAAAAGAATAAAAAGGCTGTCACTTTTAGCATAGTTAAAAAAAAAGAAAACCTTAACCTACCCCTAGAAATACGGAAAAGGTTACGAAAAATTAAAATACTTTCCCAGGCCGTAATCGTACGATAATACGCCATTATATCCGGTCCAACGGTTATTTAATAGCTACGGGAATACGAAAAATGGAAAAAATTAATACCGGAAAAACTGATATTTCGTATATAATAAAAAAAAACAATAACGACAGAAATAATAAAAATTAAACGAATGGATTAAAAAGTAATAAAATTAAAACGAAGCCCTGTATCCAAAAAGAACCCGACCGATATAGGAAATTATACGTTATCTATTGCAAAAAAATTTACTGCCTACGATACGAAAAATAATAAAAATATATCTAACGATAACTTATGCGTATATATAAACAAAAATTCGATTTTCGTACCTAAACCGGAAGCGACTTTAAGGATCAAAAATAATATAAATACTTACGTATTATGGTCATATAAAACGATATCGACGTTTTTATAACGTTAAAAAGCTGGCCAAAAGGAAGAAATCATCCCGAATAAAATCCCATATATTATTATAAATAATACGATCATAAAACGTAAAAAAAATAGATTTATCAGATAGTAATAAAAACATAACGGGAAATAATAAACAACCTGCATTTTTAACGTACTTATACCGATAACCTCGAAAAAATAAAAAAAATAAAAAAAGAAATCGGAAAACATCTGGCAGAAATGGCCTAGTACCATGCTTAATATCAGGAACGTTAAGGGTATTAGGACCAACCGATAACGACGACAAACAAGAAATAGGCCATAACGACAGATTAATCGGAAAAAACCGAAACTCTTAAAAAACAAATTACCAGCCTAACGAATTAAATAAAACGATATAAGGAGAAAATCCTCAAACTGGAAGTTTAGCTACGCCGATAAACAGGACAGTTAAAGCAATTACGGGTACAGACCTTAAAAGAAATGCCACCTATAAGGAAGCCATAAGCTGGCAAAAATAAAAAAGGTTAATATATACCCCTTAAAAAAACTTTATATACGATAATAAAAAGGATAAAAATTCCTTTTATTACAGTTAAAATACGAATCAAAAAAAATAATACACCGTTATAATAAATACGAAACCGACCCGAATTATATTAAACCAGAAATAATTAATAAATTACGTTTGCTATAAAAAAATAAAACCGAACTTTACGAAATTAAAAATATAAAAGGTATTAAATTTACTTATAATAACGGAAAAATTAACTGCGAAATTAATTATTTTGAAACTTATTTTTAAAAACGGAAATAAACCATTAATTTCGATATTATCTTAATACGGAATTACGACATAATTTTCGGCAAAAAATGGTTATATTAATATAACCCCTTAACTAATTAAAAAATTAACTAGGTAAAATTTATTTTATTTTCTATTAACGAAAACGACTTAAAAAATCTTATTACTTAACTAACGACGATAATAATAAATACAGATATAAGGATACGACAAAAACCTTATTACCTAAAGGAATATAATACATAAAAAAAAGGGCAAAATAAATATATACGATACGTTATTATTATAATTTAAATACGGTTATACGAAATAAACGACGATTTATAATACTAATCCCAAAAATTAAAAAAAAAAAATATTATTATAATATTATAAATACGAACGATTTTAAAAAAATAAATCGAAATAAAGTTACCAAAATATAATAAATAAGATTACGAAATAATTTTAAAAAATAATAAAACGATTATTTTTTATCTTATATATAATTTAAATTAACAAAAATTATACGTATTACGAAAGTATTTCGAAATTAAATTACGTAAAAAATATATTAAACGTTTTAAGTTACCAGCAGGATATCTTATATTTTTCGTACCCAAAAAAATAAAAAGTTACGGTTAATAATCGATTACCGATAATTAAACGATATTACGGTTAAAAATCGCATATTTTTATTTTTAATTATTAAAATAAAAAATCGTTTTTATGAAATTAAATAATTTATTACTTTAAACTTACGAAATAGGTATAATTTAATTCGTATTAAACCAGGAAACGAATAAAAAATAACCTTTAAAACTAAATAAGGATTATATAAATATTTAATAATACAGTTTAAGTTAATTAACGTACCTGCGACGTTTTAAAAAATAATTAATTACGTATTATGCAAATATTGCGATATTTTTATTATTTATTATTTCGATAATATTTCTATTTACTTAAATTCGGAAAAAAGCATAAAAAATACGTTTATAAGGTTTTTTAAGTTTTATAAAACGTTAATTTTTTAATTAATACCGAAAAAAGCAAATTTTATAAACAAAGAATACCGTACTTAAAATACGTAATTACTTCCGGATATATTAGAATAAACCTTAAAAAAATAATAATAATTTAAAAATAAAAAATACCTATTATAGTTACCGAAATCCAGGTTTTTTTTTTAAATTCGCCAACTACTACCAGAAATTTATTCGTAATTTTAACAAAATCGCAATATTTTAATTTAATTTAATAATTTTTTTTAAAATTTCAGTAAATAATTAAAATAAAAAAAGTTTTTTAAAAAAATTAAAAATATAATTACCAGTAAATTAATATTAATTATATACGACCCAAATCGTCCCGTAAAACTAAAAACCGATATTTCGGATTATACGTTAAACGCGGTAATCGGATATAAAAATAATTAAACTAATTTATATCGTATTATATTCTATTTTTACAAATTAAAAGAAGCTAAATTAAATTACGCTATTTTAGATATTTTTTTTAACCATTATTAACGATATTAAAAAATTTATATTAAATTAAAATATATATAGACCACAAAAACCTTATCCGGTTTATTACCATTCAAAAGCTAATAAAACGATATTTCCGTTATGTAAAATATTTTTCGGAATTTAATTTCGTTATTATTTACAGAAAAAGGTTAAAAAATGGCAGAATAAATGCTTTTAATAAATAACTAAACCTAAAAAAAAGTCCTTAAAGTTCTATACCAAATATTCGACCTAACGAAAAAAAGGATACATAAAATTACGGCAAATCGTAATAATTAAGAAAATGATATTTAATTTATACTAAAAAATTTAATAATACAACAATTAATTACCAAACCCCCCCCCCCGACAAAACGCAAATGTTAAAAAAGTACCAAAAAAAATTAATACGCGAAATATACGAATATTAATTATATAAATACCCTAAAATCCATAAAACCTTAAAACGGTTATAACGTACTTATTATTTTCCCAAAATAAAGTTAATAATGAAAAAGGTTTATAAAAATGCGACCTATATAACAAAATTAAGATACGACGTTATAAACCACACAGAAAATTATTGTAACGAACCTGTTATATATCCACCTGGAGGTATAAGCAGTATCCGAAATAGGGGTTCTTAATTTGCAGGTAATAATAGCACAATAAATAAGGTATTCGTTTAAAAGATTTACGGACTTTTTCTTTAATTAAAAACCGATATAGTTACCTCTAGTTAAAAGCTTAAATTAATAGCTAAAGAGCGAAATTAAATAAATGTTATTTATAAAGGAAACCGATTATTATATAACCATTTCGTATTTTAATAAATATGCCTGGGATTTATATAATTTATATAATCTGGCAGATTACTTAAATTACCTAGATTACCTAGTTTTTGGCAGGAAAAGCTAAACTTTTTCTTCTTCCGAAGTTTAGCCGCCTGGAGCTTGCGCCAAACTTTAAAGGCCGGTTTTCCTAAAATAGGAACTCTTATTTTTATATTATAACATTATTTCCCCTTTCTAAGGATTTTTGGCCTAAAAATAAAAACCGTAAATATTCTTTTTATATTAATAAAAGGGGTTTTTAAGTTTTTTTCGGTTAATTTTATTATAATAGGTCGTATTTAAAAGGAAAAAGGAAAAAAAAACTATATTTATATCAGCAAAAGTTTTATATTATTCGCGTTAAGAATATTAAAAAGTTTGCTTCAAAAATTATCTTTTATTCGAACTGTATTTATTTTAAGGAAATTAAGTATTTTAAGTTGTAGCTGTTATATTCGTTATTAACGTTTGGCGTATAACGTTCTGGAAATATTTTTTTTTAGTAAAGATCGGAAAAAAATATAACCGTTTGCAAAAGGAATAGCGTAAGGTGGAAAATGTTTTAATTATCTTTTTTAATCGTTTAAAACGATTACGTTTTTAACAAAATATTTTGAAAAAAAAAGCCGTCGTTATTTTAAAGAAAGGATTCGAACGGAATTAATAGGAAGATTAAAAAAGGGTAAAAAAAGAACAGCGTTATATAAAGGCGGAATAGGCGTAGCTTACTTTTAAGATAAATGTTATGATAAAGGCATTTATTTTTGTCGGGTGGAACGCCGAAGATTTAGATTTGGGCGGGGGGCTGTTATCGCCTGTAACTTTAGCTAAATTAGAAACGGTCGGTTAAGATTTTATCGGTAAAAGTCCTTAATTAGGCTTATTGTATTCGTTAGGTATTTAAATAATTTTTATATATTATCCTTAAGTAAGTAATCTATTTATTTAACTAGGTATTAGATTTTGTTTTTAATTATTTTAAAATTTAGTATTTTTTCGATTTCGAGGTTTTTTTTAAAAAAGGCGTTTTTTAAGGCTGGTTTTTTTTAAAAAAAAAAAGGAATATAAGGTATATTTTTATAGTTTTGGGTAATAATAATCTGTAATTAGTTTTTAAAATAACTTTTTTAATTTTAAACGGATTAAGTTTTTTAAAATTAAGTTTATCGTTAGGCCTTTTCGGTTTAATCTAGGAAAAATTTAACGTTACGTTTTGTTTTTAACGTAACAAATAGATTTTATTTCCTTTCGTAAAAATCAATTTCCTAAATTTTTTTTTTTATAATATTGGGCTATTTTTTGTTATAAAAACTGTAACTTAATTTAAAGTCGGGTTTATATTATTTTGATTTTTGTTATTATTATTTCTACTTGTAAAATTACGGCAGTAATAATAAGTACCTTACGTATTAATTGTTCTGGTCGTTAGGTTATTACGTTATATCCATATATAGCTATATAAAATAATACGTTTATGTCCTCGTTAACGGACGTATTATAAGTTATTTGTATAAATGGTAAAGGTTTAATTTAATTATCCTATTAATAATTAACGTAATGTTGAAAATATTATTTTAAGGTTTAATTTAATCGTTTTATTTAGCTATTTATTTGGGGGTAATAAGTTATCGAAAACTTAAACTTAGTATTAATTTATTTAAAAAAATTAATACCGAATTTGGATATAAAAAGTTTGTTTTAATAAAAATTCTTTTTTGATATTTCGTATTTATCGAAATAATATCGAATAAAAGCGTAGGTTAATTATTTTACTATTACGGTTCTTTTAAAGGGTAAAAAATATCCGTATTTAGTAAGTTTATTAATAATTACTTATATTATATCGTATTTAATTTTAATAATTAGGTTTTTCGATATAAGGAAATTAATAATAAAATTCTAAGTTATGGTATTTTATATTTTATTAAATATATTTGTAAGTTATAATAAATTATATGATTTATGGCGAACTATTTTTGTTTTGTTATAAATGTTATAATTTTTAATTACTTATTTAATTATTTGGTAAAGTTTTAAAAAGTTATATTTTTTTTAAAATCGTTTGATAATTTTAAATATCTTTTAATATTTATGTAAGGAATTTTCGTAAAAATTTTTGATAAATTCTTTTTGTTATTAACGGGGGATATAAATTTTATTACAGAATAATAATTGGGTTTTATCTTTTTTTTTTACTTATTTAATTTCTTTTTATTTTGTTAGGTTATAAAAGTTTTTAAATTAGGTTAGTTTTTTTAAAGTTAGTTGTTTTAGGGTTATATATAACTATATTATCCCATTATTTTTATGATATAGTATTTATATATCGCTTGGAGATTTTTAAATCGTAATCTTTTTTTTATTTAAAATATCCGCTTAAATATTTTTCCTTACTTTTGATATAATAAATTTTAAAGTTAAACTTGGATAAGAAAATTATTTAATTTTTATGGCGTTTATTTAATATTTGGGTGGTTATAAATCGAATAAGATTTTTGTAATCTGAATAAATATCGAATAATTCCTTAGTTTTATTAAGGAATAATTTTTATACCTTAAGTATTAAAATAATCGTTAATAATTTTTTATCGTAAATAAGGTATTTAAGTTTTATGTTTTTAAAAGCTTTAAAAAAATAGGCCATTAGGTATTATTTTTTATTATTTTTTAATTATTTTAAAATTATTCCGAAAGCGTAATTTAAAGCGTTTGTTTTAAGTCGGTTTTTTTTGTTATGGTTTGGTAGCTTAATTACTGGAACGTTAATAATTTTATTTTTAATTTTTTAAAATGTTTTTTTTATTTCCTTTGGAAGTTTAAATTTTTTTTTAATATACTTTTTAGTGGTAAGTTTAGTTTAGGGATTAGTAAGTTTGCCATAATTCTGGATTAAAGGTTATATATAACCAATAAATTTTAAAAATTAGCGGATATTAATAACGGTAATTTTGTTTAGGATTGGCTAATTTTTAACGGTTTTTAACTCAGAATCTTAAATTTAGATTTGTCCAGAAATAATAATAAAATTTAGAAAGTTTAGTTTTTGGATATGTTAAACGTTTTTTTTAACGTTTATAAGCAGGTTAGTTTTTTTAAGGGTTTCCAGTATTTAAGCGATATATTTTTTATATTTTTCCAAAGTTTTTAAGTAAATAAAAATATCGTCCAGGTAAACGAAAACAAATTTATTTAAAAATTTCCGTAAGATGGTAGTAAGTATATGCTGAAAGCTGGCTGGGGTATTAATTAACTCTTATGGTATAACTTTATATTCGTAATATTTATAAATAATTTTACAAGCGGTTTTTTATTTTTTACCTTTGATTATTCGAATTAAATAATAACCGTCTGGCAGATTTAAAGTTATAAATTATTTAGTTTTATTAATATTTTTTTATGATATTTATTAACGTTAAAGGATATTTATTTTTGATAGTAATATTATTTAATTATTAATAATTATGTATTTGTTAATATATTAAATCTTTATTTTTATCGATTTTAATTTTATATCTTTTATTTTTGGTATTATTATAACTGGATATTTTATAGGTAATTCGGATTTTTAAATATAACCTTTTTTAAAAAGCTTTAGTTTTTTTAAGGTTTATGTAATAAATTTAATAAAGCTTTAAATGGTATTTTTTTAATAGGAATTTTATAATCTTATTGGTTATAATTCGGCAGTTTTTTTCGGATTTGTTCCTTAAATAGCTTTTTAAACCGTCGATATTTAGGAGGTATTATCGATATTAGGTTGGAAATTTTAGCTTTTTTTATTATATAATAGATTTTATGGAATTTTTTCTTAAAATTATCTTATAAAAACGTTTATTTTTTTTAATTAATCCGTAAATTATTAAAACGAAATTATAATATTCCGAAAATAATATCGTATTTTAAGATATTAACGATATCGAAAGTAATTTATTTTAAATATTTTTATATCTAGATTACGAATTTCTTAATTTTTCGAAAAATTTAACCGTTATCGTAAATAAATAAATTTTTATTAACTATTCGTAACTTATATAATTATTACTTATATTTTTAAGGGATTTGGTATTTTTTAATTACTTTAAAAAAAATAAAGTTTTTTTTTATTTTAAAATTAATTATGACGTTAAATATTTTGTTTTTATAATAAATAAAGATTTCGATTTAATTTCGTAATCCTTTTTTTACTTTATATAAAGTTTTATATGTAAAGGCTTTTCGGTACCTTATTTTCGAAAGCTTTTATAATTTTTTAACTGATGTACCTTAAGGGCTAAAAGGCGTCTTTATTCGCGTATTCTTCTAGCCGTATGCTTGATATAATGGTTTTTTATACATTTTGTTGGCAAAGTGTTGCAATTTTTCAGGCTGGGGGGAACTGGGTTACTTGATTTTTTTGTCCTATAGCTAGGGGTGGGGAGAACAGCTACATATAGCCTTCAGCTCCTTTGTCCTTGTAATCCTAGGGCCACATATCAAAGCCCTTGCAATCCTTTCAACCTCCATTTAATAAATCACCATAACTGCCGATACGCCCTTATGGCCCTAGGGTTGCCATGAAGCTATTCAGACGTCGCCGGCGCCCTTAAGCCTCCAAAAAATCCGTTTTGTCCGTCCTGTATACGTCTTCAAGTCCTTCGGGGATGAAGTGCGCGTCCAAATCCTTCGCCATATGACCTCATGATAACCTCGTCGACTATCTCGTGATGACCTCGTCGACTTTTCTGTAAATCTCTAGGGTTCTGATGTCCTCTTTAGGGTTCTGATCTTTCCAGGGTTCTGATTTCCTTGCGCAAGCCGTTAATGTTTTCGTCGACGTTGCTGCCGAATCCGCGGCGGGCTTTTCGTTGCTATCGTAACTTTTTTTCTCTTTCGGGTCCTTTCTGGTCCTTTCTGGTCCTTTCTGGTCCTTTCTGGTCCTTTCGGACGTCACAGGGCCGACGAGCCTCTTGCTATTAATCGACGACGGCCACTGCGAAAGCAGACGCTTCTCTCTTGCCTGAAGCGATTAAGGGAGTTATAAAGCCTTTCTAGGCGGAGCTGATTCCTCTGACAGATATGCTACTAGGCGCCCTCACGCCGAGCCTGCCGTTCCCACCGTCGGACCTGCCGACTAGCCTGTCGCCGAGCCTGTCGCCGAGCCTGCCCCCCTTTCTAGCCTTCCGTACCGAAGCGCAGCGGTACCTCGAATGCAATACAAAATGGGTGGATCGGGATGTCAATTTTCTGCCGTCAAAAATGTCAAAAGACGGAACCAGGAGATGCTACCATGTCGGCAAAATGTTGCAATTCTTCAGGCTGGGGGGAACTGGGTTACTTGATTTCTCTGTCCTACAGCTAGGGGTGGGGAGAACAGCCACATATAGCCTTCAGCTCCTTTGTCCTTGCAATTCTAGGGCCACATATCAAAGCCCTTGCAATCCTTTTAACCTCCATTTAACAAATCACCACAACTGCCGACATATTTAAACCATTTCCTGTTACCGAACTGGTATTTGAAGATAATTATTTTTTTCTCTTAGTTCTTTTTTGGGTTTTGTATTTTGCGAATTATAGGGCTAAAAAGGTAAATTTCTGAAAGGGGCATTTCCATAACTAAAAGTTTATATTTATTACATAATATTAGTAAATAACATAAGCATCCTTGCGTTATAACCTTCCGACTTTGTTCTGATTTAAGATGTAAGTAATAAGATTAAGGTAATCTGGCCATTAAGGGTTTTTTATATATCTGTATTTATTATCTGGTTTTGTAAGCGTTTTTTTTATCGTATCCTAATTAAAAGTTATTATTTTTTTTTAGCTCGTTAATAAATAAGGCAATTATAATTATAATAAGCAGTAAAATATAAAAACTTATAATTATCTGCTGAAGATTTTAGGTATATTATACATTTTGGAAGAATGTAATATTCGGGGGATAACTGTTTATAGTTACCGAAATCTTTTCGTAATTAACCGTTTTAGTCGTATATTTTATACTTTTATGTATCGAGGTAACAAATATATCCTAGCGTAATAGCTACCTTAGAAGTTATTCGTCCTGGATAGTATTTGTAAGCTTTAGCCGTAACACTTTTACAAGTGGTACAATTTTTATAATTTGGATCATTATTTTTAACCCTACTGGTCGTAATAATAGTAAATTCCTAATCGGCGGAAGTAAGGTTTATTTCCTTTTTATCCTTTTTTTCGCTATCTATATTTCGTTCGGCCGTACGGAATTTTTTTTAGGCTGAAAAATCCTTTTTTTTTTAAAAATTTCCTTTATTCGTTAGAAAGTAATATTTGCTTTTAAAATGGCCTTTTTTGTTATAATTAAAATATTTAACTTTAAATTTATCTTTTTTGGATTTCGTTAAAGTAATGTTAATTTCCTTTTAAAATCCGTCCTTAATTTTCTTTTTGCTGCTGGAATATTTATCGTTATTTCGTTTGCCGGTATTTTTCTTTTTAAGGTATCGATTAAAAATGCGGCAATCGGCGATAATAACCTTGTTTATATAATCCTTAAAAAGGTTTACCTTAGGTACCCTAAATATTTTATCCTTAATTTAAGGTTTTAAGCCGTTATAATAAAGGAAAAATAATACATTTTGTAAAAGTTTAAAGATAGTTACAAAACGGTTAAATTTAATCGTATATTTAACTGCAGACGTAATTTGTTAAAATCTATGTATTTATTTAAATATATATTATTATTCATTTACGTTTCCGAATAAAACTTATATTTGTTTTTCGAAAATTTTATAATTGTTAAAAATATAATTAATAATATTTAAGTAATCGTTAGGGTAATTTATTAAGTAATCTTTAAAAATAAGTTCGAATTAGTCGAATATTTTTCCAGCTAATAGTTATAAAATAGTTATTATTTTTTGGTATTTTTCCGTTAGAAAATTTTCGTATTATTTAAAATAAAGTTTGGCTTTAATTAAGAATCCTTTTATATCCGTGGATTTATTATAAAGTTTGGAAGTAATTAGTTTGTAACTTTTAATATTAGGTATTTTATGGTAGGCAAAAGGGGATATAATTCCCTTTTGGTCGTAATTAAATAAGAAGGGGGCTGGAGTTTTTGAACGAAAAGTAATCCTTAAGAAAAATGCAAAAGTTTTTTTTTTAAGCTGTCGGGTAAGTTTGGTATTTTTTCGTCTAAATTTTATAATTTTTTCAGCCCTAAGGTTCAGTCGTTTATTAATCGTAAACTTCCTTTTTTTTTGGTCGGATTTTTTAAGCTGGATTTCGATAGTTTTTTTAGGGGCAGGGGTAAATTGTTATTAGGAAAAAAAAAACTTTTTAAACCTTTAATTTTGGTAATTATAAGTACCATATTATTAATTAATTAAAGAATCTTTTTAATAAGGGGTAAATTATTTAATCCGGTTGCTGATTTTTTATTGGTTAATAATAGGGATCGAATATGTTATTTATTTATTAAACGTCGTTTTATAATATCGTTTTTATTAAGTTTAAAAAAGCTTATATTTAATTAAGCCTTAAATTATTTGTTAGCTATTAATTAAGGAATTATTAAAATATAACGAACTTATTATATATTTATTTAAAGGTATAAATAATATTCGAAATAAGGGTTTTTAATTTATAGGTAATAATAATATAATAAATAAGTTATTTATTAAAAAAATTTACGGATTTTTCCCTTAATTAAAAATCGGTATAGTTACCTTTAATTAAAAGCTTAAATTAATAGCTAAAAAGCGAAATTAAATAGGTATTATTTATAAAGGAAACCGATTATTATATATCTATTTCGTATTTTAATAAATATGCCTGGGATTTATATGATCTATGTAATCTGGCAGATTACCTAGATTACCTAGATCACCTAGTTCTTAGCAGGAAAAGCTAAGCTTTTTCCTCCTCCGAAGTTTAGCCGTCTGGAGCCTACGCCAGACTCCAAAGGCCGGTTTCCCCAAGACAGGAACCCCTGTTCCTATATTGTAACAATTATAACCATTACCAGTCATAAAACGATTATAAAATTTAATTACTTTCGATTTTATTACCAAATTATTATTATTAAAAAATCCAATAAGGGACGTATATTACGACCGTACCTTTATAATCGTAAATTAATTTATAAAAATTTCTTATTTTTTATTATTTAATAAAAATATAAACGTAAAATAATTAATTTACGTCTTTTTTAAATATTTTATTAATATATACGGATTTCTGATAAAAATAATATCCGATAAAAATATTATATGTATTTCAAAATTTTAGTAAAATTTTATAATATAACTAAACCTAAATTATAAACTTTTAAACGTTTTTAAACTACAAACGGATAACTAAACGGAAAGCATTAATTAAACGTTCGAAATTTATTTACGGTATTATATTAATTATAAACAACATAATTATGTTAAAAATTAGTTATAACTTAATTAACGTATAATATAAATTATTACGAAAATATTAAAATAATACCAACTAACGTTAACTTTAATTTTATGTCGGAAATTTACCGAAATTTTTAAAAAAAAGGATTAATTAATGTTAAAATAATTTTTACTTTAAAATAATTTAAATAATTATATATAAAAATAAAAACAAATTTTAAATTCGTACGTATCTAGATATAAAAATATTACAACTAAAAAGAATTAAAAAAAATTAATTTTTTAAAAGGGAAAAATAATTATTTAGTTACTAAAAACATTTAAGCCAAACGGCTTAATAAAAAATTCGATTTTAAATATATTAAATCTTATAAGGTCGTAAAAAAGATTTTAAATAATAATTATTAATTAAAATTATCGCTTAAAATTAGGTTTTATCCCGTTTTTTATATTTCCTTATTAGAATTAATAACAAATACGATTTAAGTTTATATAAAACCGGAAAAAAGGGAATAAAAGACGTATTAATATAAAAGGTTAAGAAAATTTTCGAAACTAAAAAAAAAGACGGAAAAAGGTAATATTTGGTTCAATAAAAGAATTGCTTAAAGTTAAAAAATATATAAGTACTTATGGAAAACTTTACGGAAATTTAATACTTACTAAAAAATTTTCATTAATAATACCGGAAGTATTAAGGTTAAATACGTTCCAATTTAACGATTAATTAGGAAAAAAAACGGCCTATATAAAGGTAATTAATTCGGGTTTTAATTACTATTACGCTTTTTTTAATCGGTTAAATTTTTTTATCGTTTCCGCGCTTTAAAAATTACGACGTAATATTTTAATTCCGCGACGGCGTAAAACGTTACGTTATTTTTGAAAACGATTTAACTTATTAGCGACAGAACGAAAAATGTTTCGTACTTATTTTTTTCGCGTTTTAGCCGTTTTTTTAATCCAAAAATTATTAATATTTAAAAATAAAAGAACTAAATAAATTATAAAAATTATTATACTCGATATAACGAAAATATTTTCTAAAATCGGCATAAACTTTACAAACTTTGTATTTAAATTTATAACAAAAATACGAAATATTGAAAAATGTAATAAAATTAAAACGTTATTATGTTTAAATAATTTTTATTTTTTAATACGGTTAAATATAACGATTAAAATAATTTAAAAAATAATATTTAAAAAAGGAAATTATTTACCAGATAAATACGATAAATAAATTAATTTTTAAAGGTAAAAATCCTAAAAAAAATCGTATTATAACTTAAAAACTTAGCCTAAAAATAAACGGTCGGAAAGTTCGAAATTTATTTCCCACGTAAGTTCTAGGTTACGTAACTGGTTTAAAGGTTTTAAAAGCTTTAACGTTTTAAGCCCCTTAAGTTTACGATAAGTTTAAAGGTTTAAACCGCTTAAATATTTTAAGCCAAAAATAATATATATACATTCGTTATTTTTTTATAATCTAAATAATACTAGTTTATAATATAATTCAATTACTTAAATTACTTTTAATATCTGTTATTACCAGACGTAATTATACCTTTAGTTTATTGCTTAGATTTTTATAGTACTACTGCTAACATAAACCGTACGATTAGGGTTTAATAGTTGGTTAAGCCAGTCAGCTGTCATACGTATATATAATCTGGAAAAAGGGGGTAATATATTCCTTTTACCTTTATCGTTTATGGTAACAGGTAACGAAAAGTAGGTCCGTGTATTACGTACGCGTAATTTATCTGTTAAATTATTAACGCTATAACGCTTATTTTCCGTTTTTTTTTCAGTTTTAATAAAAAATTCGTAAGTACTCCAAGCTAGAAAAAAAGGAACGCAAGGTTAACATATGCGTTATATCTTATTATTATCATTATTATTAAAAATAAATACTTTTTTTATACCTTACGTATATGTTACGTACGTTACGATAGGGTTTGTAATGGGTACCTAATAAGTACCCACGAATTACCTACGACCGTAGGTGGGTACCCGTGGGTGGCGTAAGTAGCGTGGGTAATTTTTAAATACTTATCCACCAATACGTACTTATAAATAATAATTTTTCGATCGCGTATTAATCGACGTACTAATTAGCAAATAATGTTAATATTAGAATTTTATAATCATTATAACATTTATATAATATTATATTAAACGATAATTTAATCCAACTGTATAATAAATTTTAAAAAATTTAATGGGTAAAAATAAATGTTAATAAATAAGTATTACTGTGACGGCTAACTGGCTTAACCAACTACTAAACCTTAGTCGTACGGTTTATGTTGGCAGTAATATTATAGGAATCTGAACAATTTGATAAGGAACGTAATTACGTTTGGTAATAGCAGATATTAAAGGTAATCTGGGTAATTAAGTTATATTATAAGCTAATATTATTTAAATTATAAGAAAATAACGAACGTATATATATTATTTTTGGCTTAAGGTATTTAAACGGCTTAAACCCTTAAATTTATTAAAACCTTTAAGTTTATCGTAAACTTAAAGGGTTTAAGATATTAAGGCCTTTAAAACTTTTAAGTTAATTACGTAACTTAAAACTTATGTCGGAAATAATTTTTAAGTTTTCCGACCGTTTGTTTTTAAGTTAAGCCTTTAGGTTATAATACGATTTTTTTTTTTTTAGAATTTTTTTCCTTAAAAATCGATTTTATTTATCGTATTTATTTAATATATAATTTCCTTTTTTATATATTATTTTTCGGGTTATTTTGGTTATTATATTTAATTATATTAAAAAATAAAAATTTTTTAAACGTAATAACGTTTTAATTTAATCGAAATAAATCGAAACCTTTAATTTTATTATATCCTTTTATGTTTTATATTTGCGTTATAAATTTAAACGGAAGGTTTATAAAGTTTATTTTAATTCCGGAAAATATTTTCGTTATATCGAATATGGTAATTTTTATAATTTGTTTAATTTTTTTGTTTTTAAATATTAACAGTTTTTAAATAAAAAAACGGTTAAAACGTAAAAAAAAATAAGCGCGAAAAGTTTTTTATTTTGCCGTTAATAAATTGGACCGTTTTTAAAAATAACGTAAAATTTTTCGTTATCGTAGAATTAAAATATTATATCGTAATATTCGGGGTACGGAAATAATAAAAAAGTTTAAACGATTAAAAAAAACGTAATAATAGTTAAAAACCGAACTGGCCGTTTCCGTATAAAACGTTCTTTTTGTTAATTGATCGTTAAATTAAAACGTATTTAATTCTGATACTGCCGATATTACTGGTAAAAATTTTTTAGTAAACGTTAAATTTCCGTAAGGTTTTTTATAAGTTTTTATATATTTTTTAATTTTAGGCAATTTTTTTATTTAATTAAGTATTATTTTTTTCCATTTTTTTTGGGTTTAAAAATTTTTTTAACTTTTTATACTAATACGTTTTCCGTTACTTTTTTTTTTTGGTTCCGTATGGATTTAAATCGTATCCGCGGTTAACTTTAATAAGGAAATATAAAAAACGGAATAAAGCTTAATTTTGGAAAGTAACTTTAATTAGTAATTATTTTTTTAAAATTCTTTTGCGATTTTATATAGTTTAATATACTTAAAATTAAATTTTTTATTAAATCGTTTGGTTTAAATATTTTTGGTAATTAAATAAATCATTTTTCCTTTTTAAAAGGTTAATTTTTTTTTTAATTTTTTTTAGTTATAATATTTTTGCATTTAAATACGTATAAATTTAAGTTTTATTTTTATTTTTATATATAATTATTTAAGTTATTTTAAAGTAAAAATTATTTTAATATTAATTAATTTTTTTTTTATAAATTTCGGTAAACTTTTAATATAAAACCGAAATTAAGGTTAATTAATATTATTTTAATATTTTCGTAATAATTTATATTATAAATTAATTAAATTATTAATAACTTTTTAACTTAATTATTTTGTTCGTAATTAATATAATATTATAAGTAAGTTTTAAATATTTAATTAATTTTTTTTATTTGGTTATTTATTTATAATTTAAAAACGTTTAAAAATTTATGGTTTAGGTTTAATTATGTTACAAAGCTTTATTAAAATTTTAAAGTAAATATAATATTTTTATCCGATATAATTTTTATTAAAAGTCCGTATATATTAATAAAATATTTAAAAAAGATATATATTAATTATTTTACGTTTATATTTTTATTAAATAATAAAAAATAATAAAATTTTATAAATCGGTTTACGATTATAAAAATGTTATCGTAATATATATCCGTTATTAAGTTTTTTGATAATAATAATTTAATAATAAAATTAAAGGTAACGGAATTTTATAATTATTTTACGACTGGTAACGGTTATAATTTTCCGTATAATTTATAATATCGTATTTTAATTTTATTATATAAATCGTATCCTTATATAAATTTTTTAATTATTAACTTTATTTTAAAAAAGTAATATATACGTTATAATCGTTTTATAGTTTTATAAATTTTAAGATATCCGTATAATTAATATTTATATATTTCGTATATTAATTTTTTTTAATATTTTTTTAATACTTAAATTTTATCTGTTTTTTTTTTAATAATTTATCGTTATATTATTAAATTTTTTAATATAAATCGGATATTATTTTTCTGATTATTATAATTTGTCGTATTTTTATATATCTTTTTTTTATTAGGTCGAATATTTAATATAGGATTTTAAGATTTTTTTTTTTAAATCTGGTCGTTTATTAAAAACGTTTGCTTTATTATTTTTTAATTTTTTTTTCGTAAATAATAACGAAATTAAATTCCGAAAAGTATTTTACGTAACGAAATTATTATCTTATTAATTTTCGGATAATAATAAATCGGGTTAAGTTTTTATAATTTATATATATCTTAATTTAATATAAGTTTTTTTTAAAGTAATAGTTAAATTTTTTAAAAGTATTAATAATAACTAAAAATTTCTTATCCGGAATAATATAATTTAATTCGGTTTTTTTTAATTTATAAAAATAAAACGTAATAAAATATAAATTATTTTAATTATTTTTATATCCGGCTATTATATTTAACGTATAATCCGACGTATCGGTTTTTAATTTTACGGAATAATTTAAATCGTATATAATTAATATTAGCTTATTAATAATTATATTTTTAATTTTTTAAAAAGTTTTTTTTATTTCGGTTATTTATTAAAATTTCATTTTTTTTAATTAAGTTAATTAAAAATATTACGATTTTATTAAAGTTATAAATAAATTTCCGGTAATAATTAACGAATTTAAAAAAAGTTTAAATTTCGGTAATTATAATAAATATTTTTTATTTTTAAATTATTATTATTTTCTTAAGATCTATTTTAACGTATTCCGGAATAATAACGTATTTTAGGTATAATATTTTTTATTTATAATATTCGTTTTTTTCGGCGTTAATTAAAAAATTAATATTTTATAAAATTTAAAAAATTTTATAAATATATTTTTCGTATTTTTTTGGAATTTAAATAAATAAAAATATCGTCGAAATAATAAATAATAAAAATATTAAAATATTTTCGTAATACGTAATTAATTATCTTTTAAAATATTACGGATACGTTAATAAGTCCGAATAATATTACCAAATATTCGTATAATTTATACTTAATTTTAAAAGTTATTTTTTATTCGTTTTTTAATTTAATACGAATTAAATTATATCCGTTTCGTAAATTTAAGGTAATAAATTATTTAGTTCCGTAAAAACGATTTTTTATTTCGGTAATTAAAAATAAAAATATACGGTTTTTAATCGTAATATTATTTAATTATCGGTAATCGATTATTAACCGTAACTTTTTATTTTTTTTTAGTACGAAAAATATAAGGTACCCTGCCGGTAATTTAAAACGTTTAATATATTTTTTACGTAATTTATTTTCGAAATATTCGTATAATACGTATAATTTTTGTTAATTTAAATTATATATAAAATAAAAGGTAATTATTTTATTATCTTTTAAAATTATTTTATAATTTTATTTATTATGTTTTAATAATTTTATTTCGATTTATTTTTTAAATAATCGTTCGTATTTATAATATTATAATAATATTTTAACCATTTTTTTTAACTTTTAAAGTTAATATTATAAATTATTATTTATTTCGTATAACCGTATTTTAATTATAATAATAACGCGTCGTATATATTTATTTCGGCTTTTTTTTATATATATATGTAACGAACCTGTTATATATCCACCTGGAGGTATGAGCAGTATCCGAAATGGGGGTTCTTGATTTGCAGGTAATAATAACTAATGAATGGGGTATTCGTTAAAGAGATTTGCGGACTTTTCCCTTAATTAAAGAATAGTACAGTTGTTTTTGGTTAAAAGCTTAGATTAATAGCTAAAAAGCGAAATTAAATAGGTGTTATTTATAGAGGGAAACCGATTGTTATATATTTATTTTGAAATTTAATAAGTGTATCTGGGATTTATGTGATTTAAGTAATTTGCCAGATTACTTAGATTATTTAGATTATTTAGGTTTTGGTAGGAAAAATTAAGTTTTTCCTGATCCGAAGTTTAGCCGCCTGGAACTTACGCCAGGCCCCGAGGATAGGTTTTTCCAAGATAGGAACCTTTATTTTTGTACTGTAATATTATTTTCCTTTTTTAAGGATTTTTATCCTAAAGATAAAAACCGTAAGTATCCTTTTCGTATTGTTGGAAGGGTAGTTTTTTAGTTGATTTTATTATGACAGGTCGAATTAAAAAAAAGAAAAGAAAACCGCGATTGTACCAGAAAGAATCTTATGCTATTTGTGCCGAAAATATTGAAAAGTTTGGCTTATAAATTAACCTTTATTCGAATTGTATTTATTTTAAAGAAATTAAGTGTTTTTACGTAATAGGTATTTTAAGTTATAGTTGTTATATTCGTCGGTAACGCCTGGTATATAACGTATTGGAAATGAACTTTCTGTCGAAAATCGGGAAAAAATATAACCGTTTGCAAAAGGAATAGCGCGAAGTAAAAAAGGCCTTAATTATTTTGTTTAATCGTTTAAAGCGGTTACGTTTTTAATAAGATATTTTAAGAAAGAAAGTTATCGTTATTTTAAAAAAAAGGTTCGAACGGGATTAATAAAAGGATTAAGAAAGGTTAAAAGAAAAATAACGTCGTATAAAGGTAAAGTAAGCGTAGTTCGATTTTGAAATAAACGTTATAATAAAGGTATTTATTTTTTTCGGCTGGAATGCCGAAGGTTTGGATTTGGGCGGGGGACCGTTATCGTCTGCGACTTTGGCCGTACTGGAGACGGTCGGTTAGGATTTTGCCGATGAAAATCTTTAACCAGGTCTATCGTATTTGTTAGGTGCTTAAGTGGCTTTTATGTGTTATCTTTAGGTGGGCAATTTATTTATTTAACCAGGTACTGGATTTTGTTTTTGACCATTTTAAAATTTAATATTTTTTCGATTTCGTATTCGTTATTATTTTTTTCGATTTCGAAGTTTTTTTTAAGCGGGGCGTTTTTTGGGGCTGGTTTTAATAAGGAAATATGGAATATAAGGTATATTTTTATGGTTTTGGGTAATAATAATTTATAGTTGGTTTTTAAAATAATTTTTTTAATTTTAAACGGTCCAAGTTTTTTAAAATTAAGTTTGTCGCTGGGTTTTTTTATTTTGATTTGAGAAAGGTTTAACGTAACGTTTTGTTTTTGGCGTAATAAGTAGATTTTGTTTCTTTTTGTTAAAATTGGTCCTTTAATTTTTTTTTTATTGTAATATTAGGTTATTTTTTGTTGCAGAAACCGTAATTCCGTTTGTAATCGGGCTTATATTATTTTGATTTTTGTTATTATTATTTCTGTTCGTAAGGTTATTATAGTGATAACTGGTACCTTGCGTATTAATTGCTTGGGTTGTTGGGTTATTGCGTTATGTTTATATATAATTATATAAGGTAATATGCTTATGTTTTCGTTAACGGACGTATTATAAGTTATTTATGCGAATAGTAAAAGTTTAACTTAATTATTTTGTTAATAATTAATGTAACTTTTAAGGTATTATTTTAAGGTTTGGTTTAATCGTTTTGTTTAATTATTTATTTGGGGGTAATAGGTTGTTAAAAACTTTAGCTTAATACCGATTTGTTTAAAGAAGCTGGTATTAAATTTGGACGTAAATAATTTATTTCGATTAAAAATGATTTTTTTTGGTATTTTATGTTTGTCGAAATAATGTCAGATAAAGGCGTAAGTTAATTATTTTGCCGTTACGGTTTTTTTAAAAGGTAGGAAGTACTTATATTTGGTAAGTTTGTTAACGATTATTTATATCGTATCGTATTCGATTTTAATAACGGGGTTTTTTAATGTAAGGAAATTAATAATAAAATCTTAAATTATAATATTTTATGTTTTGTTAGGTATGTTAATAGGTTATAATAAATTATACGGTTTATGGCGAACTGTTTTTACCTTATTACAAATATTGTAATTTTTGATAACTTATTTAATTATTTGGCGGAGTTTTAGGAAGTTATATTTTTTTTAAAGTTATTTAGTGGTTTTAAATATTTCCTGGTATTTATGTAAGGGATTTTTATGGAATTTTTTAACGAATTCTTTTTGTTACTGGTGGGGAATATAGATTTTGCCGCGAAATAATAGTTGGTTTTTGTCGTTTTTTTTTAATTGTTTGATTTTTTTTCGTTTTTTTAGGTCGTAAGAATTTTTGAATCGAGCTAATTTTTTTAAAGTAAGCTGTTTTAAGGTTATATATAACTGTATTATTTTATTATCCTTACGATATAGTATTTGTATGTATCGTTTAAAGATTTTTAAGTTATAATTTTTTTTTCGATTTAAAATATTTATTTGGATATTTTCTTTATTTTTGATATGGTAAATTTTAAAGTTAAATTTGGATAGGAAAATTATTTAATTTTCGTAACGTTTATTTAGTTCTTATGTCGTTATAAAGTAGGTAAAATTTTTATGATCGGAATAGATGTCGAATGGTTTTTTAATCTTATTAAGGAAAGGTTTTTATTTTTTTAAGGCGTTAATAATAACGAGTAGCTTTTTGTTATAAATCGGGTATTTAAGTTCTGCATTT
Source organism: Monosporascus sp. MG133 (assembly GCA_004155925.1). Lineage (NCBI taxonomy): Eukaryota > Fungi > Ascomycota > Sordariomycetes > Xylariales > Monosporascus > Monosporascus sp. MG133. The sequence continues at coordinate 21,301 of QJNX01000392.1, forward strand.
TGTAATATTTTGGAATAGTATGTTATAGGGTATTATTTGTTATTTTTTTGTTGTTTTAAGATAGTACTTAATGCATAGTTCGATATATCTGTTTTTAGGTATTTTTTTTTATTTGGGTCCGGTAATCGTATAATAAGTTTATTAATAATTATATCCTTTAATGCTTGAAACGTTTTTTTAGTTTTCTTAGGAAGTTTAAATTTTTTTTTAACATATTTTTTCGTAATAAGTTTGGTTAAAGGATTAGTAAGTTTGCCGTAATCCTTTATTAAGTGCCGTACGTAATTAATAAATTCCAAAAATTAACGGATATTAGTAACGGTAGTTTTGTCGGGAATAGGCTATTTTTTAACTGCTTTTAGTTTGGAGTTTTGGATTTGAATTTGTTTAGGGGTAAGGGTGAAATTTAAAAAGTTTAGTTTTTGGGTATATTAAATACTTTTTTTGCGTTTATTAGCAAGTTAACTTTTTTAAGTATTTTTAATATTTAAGTAATATATTTTTTGTGCTTTTTTAAAGTTTTTGAATAAATAAGAATATCGTTTAAATAAACGAATATAAATTGGTTTAGGAATTTGCGTAAAATGGTTATTAATATATGTTGGAAACTGGCTGGGGCATTAGTTAGCCTAAAGGGCATAATCCGGTATTTGTAATATCTGTAGATTATTTTAAAGGCGGTTTTTTATTTTTCGCTTTTGGTTATTTAAATTAGGTAGTAACCGTTTGGTAAGTTTAGTACTGTAAATTATTTAGCTTTGTTAATATTTTTTCTTATGGTATTTATTAATGTTAGGGGATATTTATTTTTTACGGTAATATCGTTTAGTTGGCGGTAATTATGGATTTGTCGGTATATTGGATTTCCGTTTTTATCGATTTTAATTTTACCGTTTTTTATTTTTGGTACCATAATTATAGGATAACTTGCGGGCGATTCGGACTTTTAAATATAATTTTTAACCAAGTTTTTTTAAAAATTTTTTCAGAAAGTTTTAATTTTTTTAAGGTTTATATGGTAAATTTAATAAAGCTTTAGGTAATATTTTTTTTTAATGGGAATTTTGTAATTTTATTAGTTATAATTAAGTAATTTTTTTCGGGTTCGTTCTTTAAATAGTTTTTTAAACCGTCGATACTTAGGGGGTATTGTTATTATTAAGTTGGTAACCTTGGTTTCTTTAATTATATAACAGATTTTATGGATTTTTTCTTTAAAGTTATCTTATAAAAACGTTTATTTTTTCCAGTTAATTAATGGATTATTGGAACGAAATTACGGTATTTTTAAAATAATATCGTATCCTAAAATATCGGTAATATTAAAAGTAATTCGTTCCGAATATCCTTATATTTAAATCATAAATTTTTCCGTTTTCCGAAAAATTCGTTCGTTATCGTAAGTAAATAAGCTTTTATTTATTATTCGTAACTTATAAAATTATTATTTATACTTTTAGGAGATCTGATATTTTTCGGCTATCCTAAAAGAAATAAAGTTCCTTTTTATTCCGGAATCGATTATGGTATTTAATATTTTATTTTCATAATAAAGGGGGATTTTAATTTAATTCCGTATTTTTTTTTATGCTTTATATAAGGTCTTATATATAGGGGTTTTTCGATACCTTATTTTCGAAAGCTTTTGCCGTTTTTTAATTGATATACCTTGGAGGCCAGAAGGCGTTTTTATTCGCGTACCTTCCGGACTGCATATTTGGTATAATGGTTATCCATATACTTAAACCATTTTTTGTTGCCGAATTAGTACTTAAAAATAATTATCTTTTCTTAATTTTTCCTTAAATTTGGTTTTCCTTAAATTAAAGGGTTAAAAAAATAAACCTCCGAAGGAGGTATTTTTATAGCTAGGAAGTTGTATTTGTCGCATGGTACTGGCGCGTAATATAAGTATCCTTATGCTATAACTTTCTGGTTTTGTTTTAATTCGGGGTGTAAGTAACAAAACCTAAAATAATCTGGTTATTAAGGGATTTTTATATATTTGTATTTATTATCTAATTTTATAAGCGTTTTTTTATTATATCCTGGCCAAAAGTTATTATCTTTTTTGGTTCGTTAATAAATAAAGTAGTTATAATTATAACAAACAGTAAAATACAGAAGCTTATAATTATCTGCGGGTTTAAGGTATGTTATATATTCCGGCAGAATGCAGTATTCTGGAAATAATTATTTATGGCTATCGAAATTTTTTCGTAACTAACCGTTTTGGTCGTATATTTTATATTTTTATATATCGAAATAATAAGTATATCCTAACGTAATAGTTATTTTGGAACTCGTTCGTTCTGGATAATATTTACAAGTTCTGGCTATAGTATTTTTATAAATAACGTAATCTTTATTATTTAGGTCGTTATTTTTGGTTCTGTTAATCGTAATAATAATAAATTTCTAATTGGCGGAAATAACGTTTACTTTTTTTTTATCCTTTTTTTCGTTATTTATATTTCGTTCGGCCGCGCGGATTTTTTTTTTGGGTTAAGGAATTTTATCCTTTTAAAAACTTTTTTGGGGATTTCCTTTTTTCATTAAAAAATAATATTCGCTTTTAAAATGGCCTTTTTTACCATAATTAAAGTATTTAATTTTGGACTTATTTTTTTTAAATTCCGTTAAAGTAATATTAGCTTTTTTTTAAAATTTATTTTTTAGTTTTTTGTTATTATTAAAACGTTTATTATTATTTTATTTACCGGTACCTTTTTTTTTAAGGTATCGATTAAAAATACGTCGGTTAAAAATAATAACTTTATTAATATATTTTTCAAAAAGTCTTTTTTTAAGGATTTTAAATATTTTATTCTTAATTTATTCCTTTAGGCCGTTATAAAAGAAAAAAAATAAAGTTTTTTCCGGTAGTTTAAAAATAGTTATTAATTAATTAAATTCGGTTACGTATTTTGTAACAAACGTAATTTGCTTTAAGTCGTATATTTTTTTAACTACATATTATTACTTATTAATATTTCCGTACAAAGTTCGTATTTGTTTTTTAAAATGTTTATAATTGTTAAAAACGTAATTAATAATATCCAGGTAATTATCGGGGGAATATGTTAAATAATTATTAAAAATAAGTTTGAATTAATTAAATATTTTTCCAGCAAATAGTTAAAAGATAGTTATAACCTTTTGGTAATTTTCCGCCAAAAAATTTTCGTACCATTTAAGGTAAAATCTGGCCTTAATTAAGAATTTTTTTATATCCGTAATTTTATCATAAGGTTTAGGAATAATTAATTTATAGCCCTTAATATTAAGTATTTTATGGTAAGCAGGAAGGGGTATAATTCCTTTTCGTTCGTAATTAAATAATAAAAGGGCAAAAGTTCGGGGGCAAAAAGTAGGTATTTTAAAAAAAGGTATTAAAATTTTCGGATAGAAAATGGTTTTTAAAATTACGAAAGCCTTTTTTAACTATTAAGTAAATTTAACGTTTTCCTTTTAAAATTTTACGACTTTTTCGGCCATAAGATTCAATCGTTAATCGGTCGTAAGCTTTTTTTTTTTTATCCGTATTTACGGTAAAAATTTCCTTAACTTTTTTTTCGTAATTTAATTCCTTAAGTCGTATTTCGATAATCTCCTTTATTTTCTTAAAAGTAAGGGTTAATTGTTATTAAAAAAAAAAAGATTTTTTTTAATTTTTAATTTTGGTAACCTTTAATAACATATTATCGATTAATTAAAAAACTTTTTTAATAAAAAATAAATCGTATAATCCGGTTATTAATTTTTTATTAATTAATAACGGGAATCGAATATATTATTTATTTGTTAAACGTCGTTTTATAATATCGTTTTTATTAAATTTAAAAAAATTTATGTTTAATTAAGCCTTAAATTATTTGTTAGTTATTAATTAAAAAGTTATTAAAATATAACGAACTTATTATATATCCACCTGGAAATATAAATAATATCCGAAATGGGGATTTTTAATTTATAGGTAATAATAACTAATAAATAAGGTATTCGTTAAAAAAATTTACGAACTTTTCCCTTAACTAAAAAACGGTATAGTTATTTTTAATTAAAAGCTTAAATTAATAATTAAAAAGCGAAATTAAATAGATATTATTTACAGAAAAAAACCGATTATTATATATTTATCTTAAAATTTAATAAATATATCTAGGATCTATATGATTTAAGTAATCTGCCAGATTACTTAGATTACCTAGATTACTTAAGTCTTGGCAGGAAAAGCTAAGCTTTTCCTGATCCGAAGTTTAGCCGCCTGGAGCCTGCGCCAGGCCCCGAGGACAGGTTTTTCCAAGACAGGAACCCCTGTTCCTGTACTGTAACAATATATCGTATTTTTTTAAATAATAAAGTTTTTATCGTATTTTTATATTTATATTTACTATTATTATTATTAATTAAATAATAATAAAAATTTTAAATTATTTTCGTTAATAAAAAATAAAACGAATTTTATTTAACTAATTCTTTAATTAATTAAAGGATTATATTAATATAATTATTTTTTGCCGAAAATTATATTATAATTTCGTATTAAAATAATATCGAAATTAATAATTTATTTTCGTTTTTAAATATAAGTTTTAAGGTAATTAATTTCGCGGTTAATTTATCCGTTATTATAAGTAAATTTAATACCTTCGGTATTTTCGACTTTATAAAATTCGGCTTTATTTTTTTATAATAAACGTAATTTATTAATTATTTCCGGTTTAATATAATTCGGGTTGGTTCCGTAATTTATTATAACGGTATATTATTTTTTTTTAATTCGTATTTTAATTATAAAAAAAAAAATTTCCGTCTTTTTTATTATCGTATATAAAATTTTTTTGCGGGATATATATTAATTCCTTTTATTTTTACCAACTTATAGCTTTTTTATAAATAACGTTTTTTTTAAAACCTTTATTTATAACTGCTTTAATTATTTTTTTTACCGGCATAATTAAGTTTTTAATTTAAAAATGTTTTCCTTATATTATTTTATTTATTTCGTTAAATTAATAATTTATTTTTTAAAGATTTCGGCTTTTTTTAACTAATCCGTTATTATAACCCACTTATCGTTTATTACTATAATTAATTAATCCTTATATCCTTAATATTTTTAATATTAGGTTTAATATTAAACCATTTCGGTTAATCGTTCGTTAATTTCTTTTTATATTTTTTTTCCGAATTTTTAATATAATTTTTACGGAAATAAAAATTATTTAATATTTCGTTTTAAGTTTTTATTACCGTTTAATAAATTTATTTTTCTTATATTTTATAATTATATTATTCGTAATAATATATAAAGTCTTATTCGGAATAATTTTTTCCTTTTAACTAATCTTTTTTAGCCGTAAGTAAATCGATAATATCTTAAATAATTTAAGTACGTAAATATTTATATTACCTTTAATCCCTAAAATCGTTTCTTATTTATATATAAAAATTAAATCCTTATTTATATATATATATAAATCGTTATTAAATATATTTTTATTATTTTTCGTATCATAAATAATAAATTTTTTTTATAATAAATAACATATAATTTCTTATATCGATCGGATTCCCTTAAATATAAAGTTTCGTTTTAACCTTAATATTTCTTAATTTATTTATTTAACTTTTATTATTTTTATCGTTATTATTTTTTTTATTACGTTCGAAATATTCGTATTTTTAATATTAAATTTTTTTTAATTTCTATGTTCTTATAATTATTAAATAATTATTAAGCTAATCGTAATAATATATTATCGGATAATTACGGCTTAAAAAAATACTTTAATTTTTCGTAATCTTTTTCGTATTTTTAAAGGTAAGTTAAAATTTTTCTTTTTTTTAACCATACCGAAAATAACGATTTTTTTATTTTTTAATTATCCCTTAAGTATTAGGATCTAACCGTTATGCTATTATTTCTTAAAGGCCCTATATTAACTTTTTATATAACCCATCTTATTATAATTATAATACCTAATTTAATTCCAATCTTTTTTTTATATTATTTTTAACTTTATAAATTTTAAAGCCGTTTTATAAATAATAAAAAATATATTACGTTTTTTAATCTAATTAACTTCCGTAAACTTAAGTTTAAAAACAAATTATTTCTTTCGTTCTTATCGTCGTTTATATTATCGGTTATTAATTTTAATTACTTTTATAATATATTTATCCAAAATAATAAAATATACCATTTTAACGATTTCGTTTTTAATATCGTTTTTTAAACTTTTATAAAAAATATCGATTAAATTATTATTTTTTTCGTTTATTTATTTTATTTTAATTATTAAGTTTTTAAACGTTATTATATATTTGGACGTTAATTTTTTTTATTTTAAATCGAAAATTTTTTATACTGCAGTTTTTTTTTCGTTTAAGTTTCCGAAATTAACCTTTAATTTTTTTTAAAAATTAATATAATACTGGAAAAAAATTTTAATAACTTATTATTAATCCGAATTTTTATTTTTTAAGTAATTTCGTAAAATAAATTTAAATTAATTTAAAACGTTTTTTTTAAAAAACGCCGTAATTATAAAAATTTTATCGGCTTTATTAATAACTTTTTCGAAACGGAAATAAACGCGTATTTAAATAAAAAAACTTTATACGTTACTTTTTCCGTTATAAAGTTTAAATTTTTTAGATTTAATTTTAACTTTATTAATTTTAATAATATTAATTTAAACCTTAAAACATTAAACGGCCTTTTCGAATTTCTTAATTATATCCTTATATTATTAAATAATAAGTTTTTAAATATTATCCGATATATTAATAATATAACGTATTATTTTAAATTTAATTATATTATTAAATAAAAGCTTATAACGTATAACGGTTAATTAACTTAATTAATTATTAAACTTTAATCGTACGGTTTATATTAATAATAATGTTATAAAAATTTAAATAATTTAATAAAAAACGTAATTACGTTTAATAATAATAAATATTAAAAATAATCTGGATAATTAAATTATATTATACGTTGGTATTATTTAAATTATAAAAAAATAACGAACGTATATATATTACTTTTAACTTAAGGTATTTAAACGGTTTAAATTTTTAAACTTATTAAAACCTTTAAGCCTATCGTAAGCTTAAAAGGCTTAAGGCGCTAAGGCCTTTAAGACCTTTAAGCCAGTTACGTAACCTGGGACCTACGTCGGAGATGATTCTTAGGCTCTCCGACCGTTTGTCTTTGGGCCAAGCTCTCAGGTCATAACAACTACCTACAAATTACCCATTCGTAGGTAGCATTTTCTTGGCGTGGGTAGCTTATAGGTAGAAATTTTAGCGTGGGTTGGTGGGTAGTGCAAACCCTACGTTATGAATTTTTAGGTATGTTAATAAGTGATCGTAGCCATAATAATAATAACAATAATAACATAAATATAGGTTACTTTTGGGTAACTTTACGCAGGCTTGCTAATGGTAATTATAAAATACCTACTTATGCCCAGCGTGCTGCTGTTATGCGCGCTTGCGCGGTTCGCGTGCTGCGGCCGCTGCCGCCGCTGCCGCCGACGCCGCCGCTTCCGCCGTTTCCGCCGTTACTGCTGCTCCCGCGCCGGAGCCCGAGCCCGAAGCCTCTCCAGCGCCTGCGCCTCCCGCAGCTCCTGCGGTCCCCGCGACCCCCGTACGTCTTGCGCGTATGCGCCTTACGCGTAACGCGCGCCGTGCCGTACCCTGCCTGGGTTACTTACGTTCCGCGTTCGCGGGCCGTTTAACGGATAAGTATTTCGACGCCGCCGTAGGCAATCGTTACTAGCGTTACGTTTCCGGGCATATTTGTACGTAGGTATACGTACTTTTTTTATTTCTTAAAATTTCCTTTTTTTATTTCTTAAAATTTCCTTTTTTTATTAATTTTTAAATATAACCTTACCGTTATCCGTTCCGTTACGGTACGCTTTATAAAAGCGTTCGAAAATAACGTTTTTTTGCCGTATATATATATATATTTTTTTTTCATTTTTATATTTTAAAAAAGGTATTAACCGTAATCGTAAAAAGTAAACCGTTTTCGTACGGTAATCCGTATATTATTAAAAAAAAAATTACGTTTACCGGTAATATTACGCCTACCGGTAACTTTACCACCGTACGTACGTAAGTTCTAATCCTTATAAAGCAAATTTTTAATTTATTTTTACCTTGATAATAATAATAATAATAATAATAATAATAATAATAATAATAATAATAATAATAATAATAATAATAATAATAATAATAATAATAATAATAATAATAATAATAAATTCTTTAAAATTTTTTTTTTAAAATTCACTTTTAAAACTTAAAATTTAATAAAATATTACGTGTTTCATTTATTTTTACGATTTTCCAGATTTATTTAGTATAAAATTTATAAATTAAAAAATAAATTAAAATATTTAAATTCTTATTTAAAGAAAACTTTTATTAATCTGTTAATAAATATTTAAGCTATAAGTAAATATATAACGTTAAATAATTTCCGGAATTATTTTTATCGTAATTATATATTTTATACGTTAATATAACGTAATTAAATATTAATTCTTTCGGGTTTTTTTATTATTAACTTAATCGTTTATTAATTACCGTAAAAAGTTTAACCTTAATTTAATTTTAATTTAAAATTTTGAAATAAACGTTTAAAATTTTAATTTTTTTTAACCGTATACTTTAACGTAAATAATTTAATTTTTATTATAAAGGTTATTACTGTTATTTAATACGTTATTTCCATATAATTAGTTTTTCGAAAAAAGTTATTATATAGCTTTAGGGCAAATACCGCGTTTTAAGGTTATTAATAAATAATGCATTTTTAACGATTAATAAAGCTTAAGTTTCCTTATTTATACTTTCGTATACGATTATAAAAAACGTATATAAAAAAAATAACGGATTACTTAATTAATAATTTTAATATATTTAATTAATAAATTAATTAAAAACTTTAATAATAAAAATATAGTAAAAGTTACGTTTAAGCGGATTATTATTATAATATATAAAATAAAGCTTACATACTTTAAATAATTTTTAATTTATTTTTTTTAAAAGTTATTCCGTTATTAAAAATAAGTTTTTTAATTTTTTAAAAAGGTTGGTAATATATATATGTTACTTATTAACTTAAAACGAATAATAATTTTTTTGATATAAAAATTATATATTAAAATAATTTACTTTTTTAATTTATTACGGATTATCCGAATACCGAAAAATTAATTTACTTTATTTTAATTTTTAAATTCGTACTTTCCGTTTAATTTAAGAATTAATTAATTAACTTTTAATTAATATTTTCGGTAATAGAAAAAAAAATTCGTTTACGAAAAATATAAAAATAATCGTACGTTATTCGTTATAAAATAAATCCGGTTTTTTTAAGGATAAAATAAACTTTAAATTTTATAAAATAAGAAAAAGTTTTCGATATTATAATAAAGGCGAATTTCTAAGTTTATATAAGGCGTTTTTTAATTTCGTATATATACCTTTTTTTTAAAGCCGTTTAAAAAAACGTAAGTAATTATAAAATATTTTTTCTAAAAAACGTTTAAAAAAACTTTTTTTATATCGTATTAACGGATTTTAAGGTTTTATTCGGTAATTATAATTATAATTATCTTAAAGAATTTAATTACGAACATAATAATATATATATTAATAATCGAATCGGTTTTTTTAAAAATCGTTACGTATATAAATACGTAATTTATAATATTTTAATTAATTATTTTTATCGAATTTATATATACAAGGTTAATATAAGTTCAAGCCTTATTTTCCAGGCTAAGCCAAATATATAGAAAATTATTATACATATAATCCATACGATAAATACTATATCCAGTATTTTCGAACACGATAACTAATTAATAATCTTTACGGTTAAGATAAATTATATACCTCAGTCCCATAAAACCTTACTCTAAAGCAGAACCTCACTTTGAAGCAAACTGCTGGGCCCCCGTAAGCACGCAATTTCTCGACTGATGTCGGCTTGAAAGGCTCACATGCGTGGTTGCCGATAAGCTTCGACTCTGATAAACCTTATGCCAGCTGGCTGCAGTAAACCTTAAAAATAAACCTTAATGATAAACCTTAAGAATAAACCTTAAGGATAAACCTTATTTTTAATATTTATTAAATATTTTATTCCATAATTATCAATTAAAGTAAATTCTGATAAAAGATATTTACCGAAATAAATAATAATATTTAAGGTATAAGGATTAATTAATGCGGTAATAATATTTCTGAATTATATGTTAATATTAAATATTAATTATTTTATAATATCTTAAATTAAACTTTTTTATTTAAAAAGTTTTAAGAAGTTATTCCGGAACTTTTTTTACTTATTATATTTAAAACGTTTTCGGATTATATTTAAATTTTTTTAATTAAGTTAATAAAGTTTATAAATAAATACCTTTATAATTATAAAACGTAGGATATTATAATTAATAAATTTTTATTTATAGGTTTTCTTTAACGTAATTAAATAAAAATATTTATTTCCGTTTTAAAATGCCCTTAACGAAAAAAAAAAAATTTTAAGGTACGGGATTAATTTTAATTCAGAAGGTAATCCGTATAATATGGTAACAAAAATCCCGTGATTTTTAATTTCGGTCTTTAATTTGTTTTTGTAATATATAGCCGAAAACTAGGTTTTTAATTTTTTAAAAGTTATTATAAGCCTATTAAAAAATTTATTCCGGATAAAATTAATTAGCTCCTTTTACTCTTAATTAAGTACGAATTACTTTTTAACGGTATTTAAAAAATTTTTTATTATAAACGGGCCTTAAATTTCTTAAAAATTATACGTTTTCGTTTAAATATAAGCCGAAAATTAAGTTCGGTATTATTAATTAAGTTTTATATAACTTCAATTAAACGTAAGGCTTTATAATTTTTTTTACATATTATCATAATAATATTTAATTTAAAAGGTATAAAGTAATTTTTTAATTTTTTAAATAAATTTTTAATTATAAGTTTTTCTTAAATAATTAAAATAATTTAAATATTTTTAAAGATTTAACTTTTAACCGTTACATTAATTTACGTTTAAATATTAACATATTTAACGTTTAATTTGGAAACTTTTCGTAATTTTTTCCGGTAATTTTTTCTTAAAAAACTTAAAAATAAAATCGTATTTTTTTAAAAAAAATTTAAATTATTTTTTTAAAAGTTTTATTAAAATAAAATTACGTTAAACTTAATTTTCGTATAAAATTTTATCCAAAATTTGAAATTTTTACGTATTATTTTTTCGTTTAAATATTTATTTTTATAATATATTTTTCGAACGTAAAAAGTTTTTAAAAGCCCGTAAAATAATTTACGTTAAATATATTAAGATTAATAAAATATTAAATACCGCGCGAAAAAGCATTAAATTATAACGAAAAAATATTAAGGAAAATAATTAAAATAATTTTTAAGGATTATATTTTTAAAAATAAAATTATTCGATATTTTTAAGTAATAGAGTTTTATATAAGGTTTTTAATTAATAAATAAAAAGGTTACGACTAATTTAACCGTAATTATTTTACGTAATTAAAGTACCGGGTTTATAACTGTTATAATTAAGCTGATCGCGGGAAAAGGTTGCATAAAGTATAAAAAGTATATATTGTTATCGATAATTCGGAATCTAGAGAATGGTAGCTAGGAAACTCTATATATACTCTGGGAGCCCCACAACAGCGTTGCTGTGGGGCGAATGCACTTCCCTGGGGCTTGATGACTAAGCAAGTGACCCCTATTCTGCGACACCCTATCAAGACTCTAACAAAATAATCAAAAACTGCCGACAATTATCCTATAATGTCGGAAAAGTGTTGCAATTCTTCAGACTGGGGGGAACTGGGTTGCTGCTGATTAGTGTTCTAGGTTACTCATCTACAGCCGGGATAGGAGCAGCCAGATATAGCCTTCAGCTCCTTTGTCCTTGTAATCCTAGGGTCACAAATTAAAGCCCTTTTAATCCTTTCAACGTCCTTTCAACAAATTACTACAACTGCCGACATATAAGGCTTAACAGCCTGTTTAAGGGGTTCTTTCACTTACTTAGGTAGCTAGTACGACCTGCAACCCAGCTCATACTGTAATTTGTGTTGTGCAGCACAGTCAGAGAGTTACCTGCCAAGCCTGTCTACGTATTTACTTACGCTGTAGAATAAGCTCTCTCAGCTCGTATAGCTATTCATATGAATAGACTCCCTGATAGGTGCATTTGAGAACCGTATTCTGTCATTCTGCCCGCACCGTGCTTAATTAGCTGTTGGCACTAAGCAGGGGTTGTACCTGCATGAATGCATACTGCTTGGTGTTGCGCTCCCCTCCCCCCTCAAAACCCCTCCAGAACCAGACCACTCTCTTCCTGCCGTACCCTTGGTATCTTTTAATAACCATCAGCGGCCCTAACCCTAGAGGGAATCACACACACATGGCGGGCGCAGCGGATCTCCGTGGAAAGGTATGAATGCCATAAAGAGCCTGGCAGGCTAACAAATGTAGACCATTTTCGTTGTTGGTGGCTCCGGGGGGTTGGGGAGAGAGATGTCCAAGGAGATGGCAGCTCAAGGTAAGTGTTCGAAAAGGCTAACCTAGAGAGTATATGTATGTTGACTAAGGCAAGGCGCCAATATCACAATCTTCGGTCGTAAGCAGGAGCTGCTTGATGAAGCCAAAACCGAGATACTTGCCGCTAGGCAAGACGAAAGACAAGTGATCAACGCCGTAGCAAGTGATATGGGCATCGCCTTCAATGCCCGTAGCCCCTGCTCCACTCATCGTCATCGCCAGTTCCCGGCTGACCAATCAGACAGGCCCATTCGCTCCTTGATTCTCAACCTGAGATGCCCGACATCCTTTACTGCGTCGCTGGCGGCACTTCAACTGAACTCGGGTTTCTTCTTGACCTCGAACCCCAAGTATTCGAGCGTTGCATGAACAACAACTACTACTCGAGCGTATATCCAGCCCAGGCGGTGCTCAAGCGATGGACAAAGGACGACGAGAATGCCGAGACTCCACCCAGTCCACGGCTCCGCAAGATCATCTTCGTCAACAGCTCCGCATCGCTCGTCCCCGTGCCGGGCTATCTTGCATACTCAGGTAACTTGGCCGGAGCCCCCTTCTGACTACGGAGGCATATAAGTACAGCGGTGTGCGCACGCATGCTAACCCACTAGAAGCCGCCAAAGCTGCCCAACGCGCCCTGGCAGACACTCTGCGCCTCGAAGCCATGCGTTACTCGGGGCCCAAGTCGACGTATATCGTACAGTGCATCTTCGCGCATAACTACATCACGCCCACCTTCCTCGAGGAGCAGAAGAACAAGCCGGAGCTGACCAAGCGCATCGAGCAGACCAGTGGTGACCTTGCTGCCCTGGAGAAAGACTTCCCGTACGCGCACAAGACCGCGCCCGAGATGGTAGCAGCGGCGTCCAGCAACGATTTCGCCGTCATGGACAAGCGACTTGGTCCGCAAGTGCTCTGGGCCAACGCGATCGCGTCGTCGCCGAAGAGAGGTTGGGGTATTGTGGACTCACTATTTGCATTTATCATGTTTCTTTTCTTCCCGCTTGTAAGGCGACATATGGAAAAGAAATGCAGAGGCGATGCATTAATTAAACGTTAAGTGTCAAGGTATGGTTGTGGCCCTGGGAAGTATCCATATGAATGACATTTAGACCGCGATGGAGCAATTCGGTCCAGGTTTGTCTATGAGACCCTGTTCCGCACCGCGATGGATTCGCATCTAGGAATCTTGCGCCAGTGCTTCCGACATACCTATAGTCAACTCCTCGGCCTGGACTCGAGCAGGTCGTCGACGGCCATGGACGGGCCGCATTGTTCGTGGCCCAGAAACGTCCTAGGTTTAAAAAAATGCCTTTCGGGCGCAAGGAGCTCCTGAACGGAATCATCTTTGCCGCACTTCGCCAGATACTGTCACGTCACTCGGTCGATGTTATCAGTTTTATGAAAGCTCCGATAAGTAGTATTAAGAAACGAGTTCAAAGGAAAAACATACTTTCGTGCACTTCCAACCTCCAGGCTCCGAGTAGTCCCAACAAGAACACGCTTCTTCAGAGGAGACCATAGTACTGAAAAATCTTTGGCGGACATTGAGATCGTAATCACATTCAGCGTCCTTATTTTCGTTCGTTTCCGCGCGTATCTTGGCTGCATGTGAATATTAGGAGGATTAGAGTGGGCTTAGGCCCCCTGTCATTGTGCGCGGTGATAATTCTGCCTATCACATCCTCCCGTGGCGTCCCTCGGCGGCGTATTTTAGTAGAGCGGAACCGGGCCTGGAACCTGTTCAGCTCTCCAGTTCCGTGTGTTAAATGTCAGTAGTGCATCCTTGTGTAGTACCGGGCGGGACACTGGCTGTCTGGCGGCGCTGCACGCCTTTTCAGCTGCCTAGAGCTGCAGAAAATCTGGATATGTATAAAGGGAATACGAGCGCAGATGCGCTGGCGTATTCCATTTCCTGGAGAACCGGGACCCTCTCTCACCATTCTCCAGCTGCTCCTGTGTGCTCTTCGTCTAATAAGTATCACAGATTTTGCTTGCTGTTCTAAGCCATTCAGTCGTTTGTTTATCGCTATTGTTTTACCCTCAAAGGCCCTAATAATGGTAATGCAGCCTCGGTAATTGAAAAGCACCAAGATAATAGGAGAGACCAGCGACAGCCATTCTTCCACGACCGCTCTCCTCTGTATGCGTTTATAGCCATCCGCTTTCCCGCGATGCGTCTCTCATCTGCCGTCCTCACAGCGGCCCTCCCGCTCGCATGCGCGCAGACCAGCTCCCCGAAGCGCGGCCTAGTCTTCGTGCCGGACCCGCGGTGGCCGGAGGACGCCGCGGTATGGACTTCGCAGCCGGGCTCCCCGCTGACGTGGTACTACAACTACGAGTGGGAGCCGTCAGCGGAGTTCGCGGGCCTGCCGCAGGAGGACTTCGAGTTCGTCCCGATGCTCTGGGGCGCCCCCGAAGACGAGGACGACGCGTCGTTCCGCGAGTCCATCGAGGCCCAGATCGACGCCGGGCGCGACATCCGCCACGTGCTCGCGTTCAACGAGCCCGACGGGCCCCAGGGCCAGTCCGGCGGCAGCGCCGTGGACCCCGCGACGGCGGCGCGCGTCTGGATCCGCAACATCGAGCCACTGGCGGATCGGGGTGTGAAGCTGGGCCTGCCGGCTTGCACGGGCGGCTGGGGAGGAATTCCCTGGTTGCAACAGTTTCTGGGGAACTGCTCGGAGCTTGTGAGTTCCGGCGGTGAGGGGAGAAATTGCACGTACGACTTCGTGAATATACACTGGTACGGGAACTTCGAGGGTTTGGCTAGTCATATGGGTTCCTATTCCGCCGCGTAAGTCGCACCGGGAACTGGAATCATCAACCAGAAAGAAAGACATTCCCTCGTCTCAACGAGGGACCATGCTGTTATTCTAAGCTGACGTTGAGATAGCTTTCCCAACATTACGCAGTGGATCACCGAGTATAACTTTGATAACCAGGACCTGCCGACGACTCAAGAGTTCTTTAACATGTCTTCCGAGTACTTCGACCGCATGGACAGCGTCGGCCGGTACAGCTATTTCGGCTCTTTCCGGTCCGAGGCTAGCAATGTCGGGCCCAACGCCGTGATGCTGAGCAACGATGGCCAGCTGACAGACATCGGGTCCTGGTACCTGGGAGGGTCGGCGACTGGCGTAGATCCCCAGTCTTCCGCTGCTGCTGCCTGGTTAAGCCCGGTCTCTTTTGCTGTGGCCCTCGTCGTCGGTATTATCTTGATGGAAGCGTTGCATTAGTGTGACGACAGTTGCTACGGTGCCTGCCTTTACCGTTATGTACGGCTGGTGGCCCGTCCTCCTGAATACACGGGACTTTCAAGGAATTGCTGAGACCATTGGCTAAGGCGTTGGCAGGCGATCATGAATTGCCACCAAGCAATGCGTGATCGATTGTTGCGAGCGTGGGACGGCCGACCGCCAACTTGCCAAAAAGAGGTATCGGATACCAGTTACTTTGCGGTAACTAGTACGGCTACAGATGGCACCTGAATCATCGGGTGCTAGAATAAGGGATCACTGGAATCTGGATAGGAAGAACATGGCGACATAGAATGTCTAGACAAATGCATCATATAGACCTATAGGATAATACCTTTGAATTCGCACACATTTCAGATGATCATTTGTCCCAAATGCCCAGTCTCATGGCTGGGTGCAAATATAGGGCCAAAAGTCGGAATACCGTAGCTCGGGTTAGAGCTGGGCGTTGTGAGATAGATACCTAGAACATCTGATTTGAGCTTCGTCCTTTCGAACAATATGAGGTCAATGAGATGGGAAATAAGCCGTGACGGTGACAGTGGCTCAAGTCTTTATGTTACCAGGTGCTCGGTGTTTAGTTGTTGTTCCAACATCTTCAAGCTGCAGCTTAGGAAGAAGCCAGAAAAAGGCTGAAGTCTTGGTCATCCTCAAAGGCTGCTAACAAAGTGACCGCAGACACATCCAAGTATAGGATGGAATAATCAAAGAAATTGGTTGAAGAACACTGGGGATATCGTTACTGGAGGGCCTTGAACAGACGGGAACCCGGATTTCAATGCCCAGCTCTATCCTCATTATCTAAGCAGATCTTTAGTGAGTCCGCAATAGTGGGGAACTGCCTGCTGTATCTGCCGAAACCCCGGCCGTTTGTTGGAGCGTGATGCCTCGGCAAAATAGAAAGAGGGCTCTACTACCTCTAGCCGCGGTGGGTTCAGTGGGGTGAGAACCTGGGGTCCAGTGCCTGCATTGTCCCTATGTAGGCTATTGCTGATCTCCCTTTACCGATTAGTAACTCTACATACCCACTGTGCTAATAGCCCACCTTCCGTATTTAACCAGCATCCAGTCCTAAGCTTCAGCTTTCAATTCTTTCGGCCATGCTTTCTCGCAGCTTTTGCTTGAGTCTGTCCTATCTGTTCCTCTCTCTATTCTTCCTGTGCGTCTCTCCTAGCGCTGCATTCGCGATAGCCCAGTAAAGCACATTCGTCAAACTGCGAGAAGAGAAAGATGGCTGTCGAACGGGTTACCTCTATCTTGAAGCATATCACTCCGGGTTCATCCCTCGCGCACATGTAAGTACCTAGTCTCATATATCTTGTGCTGTTTTCCCTGTGCATTTTCCCGCCTTCCCCCCGTTTTGCGATGATAAGTTCTGCTCCTTACGATGGCGGGATGCTTGAGAACTTCGTTTAGAAACTTATTGTCACACAATCAGAACTTCCAAGAACCCCGACGATGTCGTCATCACCCTCGCCATCCGGACGCCCCTCTGCAAGGGCAAGAAGGGCGGCTTCAAGGACACATCCGTCGAATACCTGATGTACGCCATTCTTAAAGAGACAAAGGAGCGCATGGGCTTCGCGCCCGAACTGGTCGAGGACATCTGTATGGGCAACGTACGTAGTATACTGCTTCCCCGCTCATTTCCTCCATGCACCAAGACATGCATACCTACATAGGTGTCAAACATACTTGCGAACATGGGACTAACGCGTGCGCTTCTTCTTTCCTATAGGTCTCGGACGGCAAGGCAGCCTACAAGGCGCGGGCGGCGGCGCTCGCGGCCGGGTTCCCCAACACAACGAGCGCATCTTCGGTCAACCGTTTCTGCTCATCAGGCCTGAAGGCAACGGCGGACATCGCGCACGCCATCGCGTGCGGGTCGATCGAGATCGGGATTGCGGCGGGCACGGAGAGCATGACGGCGGGGGGCGACGCGCTGAATCAGCCGTTCGACGAGGAGGTCACCAAGCACAGCCAGGAGGCCCTTGACTGCATGCAGGCGATGGGTTGGACGAGCGAGAACGTGGCCCGCGACTTCGGCCTCAAGCGCGAGCAGATCGACGAGTACGCCGCCGAGAGCTTCCGGCGCGCCGAGGCCGCCCAGAAGGCTGGGTGGTTCGACGATGAGATCGTGCCCATCACCACGCGCGTCAAGGGCCCCGACGGCGAGCTCAAGACCATCACGCTCACCCGCGATGAGGGCATCCGTCCGGGCACCACGGCCGAGGGCCTCGGCAAGATCCGCCCGGCGTTCCCGCAGTGGGGCCCTATGACGACGGGCGGCAACGCGAGTCAGGTGACAGACGGCGCCGCGGCCGTGGTGCTGATGAAGCGCAGCAAGGCGCTCCGGCTGGGCCTGCCGGTACTGGCCAAGTACGTGGGGTCGACGGTGGCGGGGCTGGCGCCGCGCATCATGGGCATCGGCCCGACGGTGGTGATCCCGAAGCTGCTGCGGCAGCACGGCCTCACCCTGGACGACGTCGACGTCGCTGAGGTCAACGAGGCCTTCGCCACCATGGCCGTCTACACGCGCGACTACCTCAAGCTGGACTGGGCCAAGATGAACCCGCGCGGCGGCGCCATCGCCCTCGGCCACCCGCTCGGCACCACGGGCGCGCGCCAGATCGTCACCGGCCTCAGCGAGTGCCGCCGCACCGGCAAGAAGATCCTGCTTACGAGCATGTGCATCGGCACAGGTATGGGCATGGCTGGGTTGTTTGTCAATGAGCAATAAGCGGGTCCCTTTTCCCCTCCCTTTTTTGATGAGAGATATAACGGTCCTTAGGAACAATGGTGTAGCATTCGGATTAGAATGAATTAAACTATCCGCCGACTGAAGTCTCCGAGATGTCCAGATCCATACCATGTGATATAATGAATACGGAACGAACGGTACGGATATATGTAGGCGTTTTTTTGAGTAGATGCTACCATCGAATTGGGCTTTGGGTACTTCAGAGATCTAGGCTCGCAAGAGTTCTCAGCTTCGCTATTACTGAAGAACAACAACAAAAAAAAAAAAAAAAAAAAAAAAAAAAAAAAAAAAAAAAACAGAGAGGCAACTACTAGCAGTCCTCGATCATGGGGCGATGTAAAGGATATCATTCACTCGGCAGCTAGCCCAGTATTCCATGTTCACAGCGCTAAATCGGTATCGTCGTCGTATTTTACGCGGCATCCGTTGAGGAGTAAGCGGCCTTAAAGCAGACCTCCCCTAGCTTGCCGAGCTACATAGCTGAACATGGATCTAACACTGCTTGTGTGCGTGCCGGTATAGTATCTGCTTGCGCGGATGGGGTCCATTGGAATCTTTGCTCGTTTTCTTCTTTCCTCCGTGTCCCCGTCCCCGGAAACTGAACTGATGTGTCCACATACGTAATCCATTGAATTTTTGAAGCTTCGGAGATCTAGACCAGCTGGTGTTTGCAGACGACCAGACGTTCGTGGCAGATGGGAAGGATACTAGTAATCAATACAAGATCCACCTTCAGGCAAATGTATAGGAAGAGAACATGCGAAATTCACTATGGGAACAGTGCAAGTACGACTTGGGGGAAGAGTCCCATCTCACTTTAATATATTCACGGGGATTATCACCTAGATGATCCCTTGATCCCCTCGATTCTCTAGAATCGCGTCATAGTAGTGACGAGTTCTGAAATTCCAACCATCAAGGAGTAGAGACGCTGCATGCACTAGTCCACATAACTCCATGTCGCATCATCCGTCGTAGTGCCATCAACTCACGGATTCGTGAGCCCTGCGATACATGTCGGGTTGGGGATCAAAGTAGTCTCGAGCTAGAATCTCGAGTTAGAAGCGGAGTATACTAAGAGAACCTCTCTATGACTGGCTCTTCTTTCCCTTGTACAGGTATCTGTGCCAAGCGGTCAGCTGCTGCCTTGGTTTAAAAGGAAAATCAAATTGGGATGGATGTGCGGGCGGATCGGTCAAGTACTTACCCTCCAAGAACGCCCTCGACCATGCCGACAACACCGACAATACCCAAGCCGATACTGACGCTTTTCCAGTCCAGGCGACCACGCTCGTACAGGCCGAATCCCTTGTAGCCCAGATATGAGCCTAGGCCGACAACGGTGGCGAGGTTGGTGACGGCGAGCGCACTGGTGGCACCGTCGGAAAGGTCGCCGAACCACTTTGTGAGGACGCTGTCAGCCTTCCGTGCCTTCCTGGAGCTCTTCTTCTTGGCTAGGTCAGCCTCGGCACGTGCGCGAGCGGCAGCATCCTCGAGTTCCTGGCGTGCTGCTTGGGTATCGGTTTGAACATCCTGCTCGTTGTAGTCGGAGGGAACCGTGCGCACGGAAGGGGTGTCGACATCCACGAGGGACGAGGTGCTGGCCGACTCCTCCGTGACGACCTGAGGGGGCTGAGGAGCAGCAGCCTGTGGGTATGGCGGCCCAAGGTCAGCTACATGTCTTGCCGTCAAAGGTAAATATGATCAAGGTATCACGGAGGACGACAACCAAGAAAAGCACAGGCAGCATAAGCCGAAGCGGTAACGCCGTCAACAATTCACACACGTACCTCCTCAGGGCTCTGCTTCGGTCCAGATGCAGCTACTTCCGCGTAAGACACTGCAAAAGAGCAAAGATTAGCTCAGGCATCCGTGTAGCTCTCCCCCGCACCCCACAGAGCTGGATTATTTCAGAATACTTACTGACGGCGGGTATTGTAGTTGTGGGTTTGGGAGTGGAATGTATGGGGAGGTCTGATTGATCGACGACGTGAAAAGGAGCAGGTACAACGACAACGAAGACGTTGATCACGATATGTTGTTTGCGTTCGGGCAGGTAAAAGAAAACATGTGATGTGAGGGTACCGGTAGTTGGTGTCACTCAAGCTCTTGGTGGGTTAGTGGAGCTTTCCTGCTTTCAGCCAAGCATGAATATATGACGTATAATTCTTATAGATGCATATAGCGGCTTAAACGGTATACCGTAGTGGCAATGACGTTGTTGTTGAGCAAAGATTCGCTTAACCGCCGCATCTTATCTCCGTAAACATCTAGCGCTATCAGTGCCGTGTTTGCACCTTCGGCTTTACTCGATATTACTTATGCTCTAGAGTTCCATTGCGTCTGGGTAAAATAGTATTATCGATATGAGAACGACATATAAATTGAACTTCTCGTGGACCGTGGTATTATACAAGCAACTAAGCCATGATGGACACTAACGATTGATTTACAGGGCGGTTGTGAGACGGCTATATAATTGCTGTGGCGCTGGCGGATAGGGGCGCTAGCTATCTCGGCTGGGCTGTGGAGTCGATGAGCTTTTCAAGTTACGTCAGTGAGGTCTCGCAGAACATCATCGAGGGCATTTCTAGGACCCCCCACTGCCACTATTCCATTCTGCAATTTCCTCGTAGATGTGCTTCTAGTAGACGAAATAGCAGGCAGGAGGTATCCAATGTGTGTTTGTGTCTCCGAAAAGGAGCTTACCCCTATTCGATAAGCCTGTTATATTGAGCAGGCTTCGATGGCATGCGAGGTATATCTTGAATCATTTTACGACAACATAAACCTTTGAGTAAATATTACCTCCTATTGGTCACTCTACACAGAAAATATGTTGCCGCCCCTTTACTGCATGGAATTGACATATCCCCACCTGTTCGGAAAATATTTCCCCACACTTTGAAAACAACCGCCAACCTGCTTTAGTCTTAGTCTCAGCTTAGCCTCAGTTTACTCTCCGCAAGAGGCCCAAAGCCCTCCTTCAATGCGTGATCCTTATGGCTCTCTCGTGTCTTTCAGACAGGCAAGCTTTTTGTTCCAGATGCGTCCTCCGCAAATCGATCGCGTCGCATGCCTCGCCCGTAGGATCGGGTAACAGCATACTTACTAGTAGGGAATGACATCCCCGCAAGTGGAGGATAACGAGAGCAGCACCAGCAACACCAGCGCCAGGAGAGCGCACAACGATGAAGTTAATACTAGCGACTCCGGCGGCCAGCGACGGCCCAAGAGAGCGCAGGTGTCGCGGGCCTGTCAACGATGCAGGAGGCTGCAGAAGGCGTGCAACGAATACCGCCCGTGCCAGCGCTGCAGCCGGGCGGGCCTCGCGGAGCAATGCATAGGAGGCGGCATGCCCATGTCGGGGCTCGGTGCCACAAATCATACCTCATTACCCACTATCATCACCACCAGCTCCGCCGCCGCCGCCGCAACCACCGGGTCTCCGGGCCTAGACTCTGCGGTGTCGTCGTCGCCCCAGCAGGCTTTCACGAGTACAAGTTCAACCCAGCACACCTACCTAAGGCAGGCCGACCTGCTTCCGCCGCATGTTATCGAGCATTGCTCGGCGCGCTTCTTCGAGCGCCTGTTTCCGACGATTCCCATCCTGGTGCCCGAGTACGTGCAGAGTCTGCAGTCAAGGAACGTCAGCCTCATCACCACTCCCGCCTCCACCGGCTCTAGCTACGGCGCCGGAACGGGAAAGGAAAGCTCGTCCCCGGGCGCTGCGGCGGCGGCCACCGGCGAGGCGTATTGTCTGCTCTTGGGGCTGTGTGCCATGGTGATGCTGCAGGTGGAAGACGCCTCCGGGCTTACCTTCGCCAATCTATCCGTAACAACGCTGTCGTCGGCCCCGTTCTCTCATAACCCCGTGACGGACAACAGGACATACGGCTGGCTTCTCCTCGAGGAGGCGCTCGCCCTACACCGGCACCTGGCTGCGACGCGGCGGTCCTCGAACATCAGCCCCTCGCTTGAACACGTGCAGCTCTCGTTCTTCATCTACGCGTGTCACGCGGCACTCATGCATCACAGTCAGGCATTCTTCTTCCTGCGCGAGGCGACGACGCTCTGCCTGCTGCTGCGGCGGGAGGACATGCCTCCGGAGAAGGCGCTTCTGGCGGACCGGCTCTTCTGGGTGCTCGTCGTGTCCGAGAGGTCGCACGCCGTCCGATATCGCCGACCCATCACGCTGCAGATCACGCCTTCCAGTCCGTCTCTCCTGTCACTTTTCAGATCGTCATCGTCGGCGTCGGCGTCCGGGGATGACGGCAGAGACGCGAAAGATCCCGCGATAGTGGGCTTTAGATGCTTGGCGGGGCTGTTCAGGCCCCTTGATACGTTCTTCATCGCGCTGCACGGACAGGAGGAGATCATCGGCTTCGCGCTGCTGCCGCCCGAGGCACTTGACGGTGTAGAGGCAGGCATCGACGCTGCGCTGGGGGGCGTGGGCGACCCGGCGCTGTCTCGGCTCGTGCACGGCCTACAGGACACGCAGAAGGCGAACTTGCGCGTTACGCAGGCGTGGTTGCGCATCATACTATGGCAGCTACGCTTGCGGCTGGGACACCTGACCACCGACGAGCGGACCATTGCCGTTGCTGCTGCTGTTTCTCCCACCGCCCATCATCCCTACCAGCAGAACAGCATCCACAGCATAATGAATCACGACGACGAGGTCAGCATATCCGCCGCCGCTGCCGCTAGTGTTGCCAACCCCCCTACTACTAGCGCCGCGGGCTTCGGCGGCGGCAACAGCAGCCGCACCTACCGCTACCCGCTGGCCGTGGCACGGGACCTCGCGTTCTCGACGCGCGACCTGCCGCTCGCGGCCATCGCCGTCCACGGCGCCGGGCTCACGGAGAAGCTGTTCGACGTGGCGTGCGCCGTCGTCAAC
This sequence comes from Monosporascus sp. MG133, assembly GCA_004155925.1. Classification (NCBI taxonomy): domain Eukaryota; kingdom Fungi; phylum Ascomycota; class Sordariomycetes; order Xylariales; genus Monosporascus; species Monosporascus sp. MG133. The sequence continues at coordinate 44,852 of QJNX01000392.1, forward strand.
GTGTTGGCCCGCGTCCCCGTGGTCGACGTGAACACTAGCGCGGCTGCTAAGGCCGACTTTGCGTACCTGCGAGGCCTGATTGCCAGGCTGCCGGGCGGCAGCGCAGTGTACGCCGGGTTATTGGAGAAGCATGTCCGGACCACCATGCCAGGCATTGGTGTTGGTATTGGTGTTGGTGACCCCGAATAGTATAGGGCTAGGGAGTTATGGAGGCGAGGCCACTTCTGTTGCTCTGGGAGGCGGACGGCGTGGGCAAGAGTCTGATCAAAAGTTATTGTGTAATCTTCTGTTTGGGTATATGAAAAGGGGTTTATGTGAATCACTCTTGCATTGGGCTTGCAGCCTTGGAAATGGAGAGGGAAATGGAAATTCGGATGCAGGTTTGGCCGTCTACAGCACCGTCGCACTTTGCAATGATGATCGGTTACATATGACCATATTTTCAAGACTCGATGGGGGACATCTTCAGATTTTATAAGTCCATATGGAATGATTTGAAATAATGGGGGTTTTCCGTTGGATTTGACAACTATTTTGCTGACTGATCGTGTGCAATATATCGTAGCCCATCGTCTCTCGCTCGTTCATACGGCCATGCTAATATGAAATATTTATTCGAGCGTCGACCTTCAAAGACCCCTTTAAGTGACAGGATAAGCCGTCTTTTCACTCAGACCTTCCATAAACAGATCTCAGCAAGCTCCTCGACCAGTTCGAACAAGACACCATCGCACCCCTTGGCCATGAACGCCACAGTCACAGTCTGCCACTCCATCCTGCGCGTAAAGGGGCTGATAGGAATCGCGATCTAGGGCATGCGTACGTAGGCCTGCAGGCCGTTGTACCAGCCGTGCACGGGATGCAAGGGCCTTGAAACCTCTCAATCTCTGTGGGAGTCCGTCTGAAATGTGGTTCTGTATCACAGTTGTAAGGATCGAATTACAATCCAGGGGCTTGTAGCTTGCATTTCTGTCTTTCGCCCTGGTACCTTAGCGCCTATAATGTTTAATAACTTTAAGTTAGCGGGTGCATGAAAGCCACAGCGGGGAGCGAAAGTGACATGATACGCATATGTATCTATGCTTCGTTTGCGTCTCATCTAGGTAGATCTCAGACTTGCCCACAACACACTCTGGAGAGAGATGCCCGCCACGATCCCGGTGTTGATCGGGGTAAACGATTTCATCTTGCAACATCAGCCGAAAACTGCTATTAGACCCCTTAGTGGCCCTGAACGATATGTGCCGACGACGGTGCTGCATTGCAATGAGCATGAATTTGGTGACGCCCATTTAGACAGGATATGCTGCAAGTATGGAAGTGAAGACGGTGTCTGGACTAAGGAATTCCTAGAAGGTAACTGACAGGTAAGTTGACACCCCCTACCTGAACTTCAACTGAGTGGACTTAGCACTTATCTTGCAGTCGTCCGAGGGCTCTAAACTCCCTGTGTCCGCAAGTTTACGAGACTATGTTGGAGCTCTTAGAGACACATGATCCATTGCCCGATCGGTCCCTACGTTATTCACTCAACATCAGGGAAGGTGTACCGAGGACACAAACTGTTTGAGGACTCAAACAATTCTTCGTCAGAGGTGCTCTATCCGCAAGCGTGCAGAGCATATACAAACGGCTCCAAAGCTCGGATGTCAGTTCAATCTTTGGCATGCTTCCCAGTGGCCGCTAAATCACAATTCTAGTACTACCCGTACCCTCGGGCCCGGGCCCCGCCGTGGGTGCAGCAAACTGTCCCTGGCTGGATTTCACCATGGGAACAGACACGGGTGGCTCCATTAGACATCCAGCGGGCGTTAACGGCGTCTACGGCATAAGATCCTCACTCGGGAGCGTTTAAAAGCTCTGGATTGGTCTGTACGCTGTTCTTCGATAAACCTGGTGTGTTTGCGCGGTCCGCTATCGTGACTGAAGCAGCGAGCAACGCAATGATGGGCAAGAACTGGTCCGGCATGATCACGAGCAATCGCGTAGACGATATACGCTGCTATATCCCGTGGAATAAGACTCGGAAGGATACGGTGAAACCCCGAGATTCTTCTCCCCCCAGTGCCAGGACCCCGATGCCAAGACACCAACGGGTATCATTCTGGAGGATTTCGCGCAGAAGCTTGAACAGCACCCTGGATGGCGGCGGAAGCAAACGTGCCTCTATGATCTCTGGAAGAGACGTATCCGGAAGATGCCCCAGAGGATCTCGTGGACGCGACGGAAAGATCTATCAATACCTACAGTAGTTCTGCATTAACTTGGCCAAGAACGTGGTGCGGCCCTTCATACGGGGACTATCATGCTGCCAACCAAGGACGAATGCCTTTCATCGAGCCGACTACCAAGGCGCGACCCGACCATGGAGCGAATCTCCCTGTCGCCGATTATGAGAAGTCGGTCTCTGCAATGAAAGCGTTTGCTGTGTGCGTCAACGACATCTTGTTACCTATTCCTTCCAAGTCCGCAGGCGATGTCATGATGCCTGTATTAGTGTACCCGCAAAGCTGGGGCAAGCCTCGCTACAGAGACGAAGCAGTCCAGCGTAGGAATGGCCAAAGTCTTCTGGGGTGGGGTTTTCCTTCTCCATCAGCTACTGTTCCGGCTGCCCCGACTTCACGTTGCTCCTCAGGAAGGTCGGCTTCAGGTCGAGAGTGACCGAGAGGGGAGAGTACCTGCCTGTAACGATATTGCTCATAGATCCACGCGGGACGGATTTGGAACTCTTGGAGTTGGTGAAGGAGTTGGAATGTGGCGGTGTTTACGGCCCGATCAGTACGGATTTCGATTGCATCCGTAGCGATAACTGGCATCGTCAAGCGACCATGTAATTTTATACGTAGATCGCAAACCAAGTCTAGGACGCTTCACAGCTAACAGGGTGAATAGAGAGCACCGTTAGAGATGTCAGTCATCTTGTAACTCATGGATGTGGAAGCGCAAAAGCACCTAAACCAATTCGCGGGGGGGGGGGGGGGGGGGGGGGGGGGGGGGGGGGGGGGGGGGGGGGGGGGGGGGGGGGGGGGGGGGGGGGGGGGGGGGGGGGGGGGGGGG